>JABWTJ010000280.1:487500-495000 GCA_016801875.1 Solanum sitiens | reverse complement strand
TAAAATGGGAGACAGTGTCTTTTACCATGTCGACACTTAATTGTTCTCCTTGACATTTGACGTCAACTCGATCGGTTTGACGTAAAGCAAATAGAGCTTATATCTTATGTATGTAATGCAATCTTCAATGTATTCTTCATTTGATGTTGAAATAAATAAAAAACAGATGCAGTGCTGATATTTATCTTGATGTCGTCTTTGATGTTCTTCTTGATGTTTACTTTTATCAAAAATAAAATAATGCAGTTGATGCCGATGGGTGAATATTTTCTTCAGATGCACGATTCCCTTTCTGGCAGTGCATGATTCCTTACGGGGCATGGGTATCTTCCCGCGATGCATAAATTTCTGCGAGGCATGAATATCTTCTCGCGATGTATGAATGTCAACTTGTGATGCATGATCTTCCGCAATGCATGAATATTGACTCGCGATGCATGATCTTTCGCGATGCATGAATATTGACTCTCGATGCATGATCTTCTGCAATGTATGAATATTAACTCACGATGCATGATCTTCTGCGGGGCATGAATATCTTCCCGCAATGCATAAATTTCGCAAGGTATGAAATCTTCTTGCGATGCATAAATTTCAGCGAGGTATGAAATATTCTCGCGATTAACTTGTGATGCATAAATATTAACTCACGATGCATGAATATTGAATCTCGATGCATGATCTTCTGCGGGACATGAATATCTTCCCGCAATGCATAAATTCCGCAAGGTATAAAATCTTCTTGCAATGTATGAATATTAACTCGCGATGCATGATATTCCGTGATGCATGAATATTGACTCGCGATGCATGATCTTCCGCAATGAATGAATATTGACTCGCGATGCATGAATATTGACTCTCGATGCATGATCTTCTACGGGGCACAAATATCTTCCAGCGATATATAAATTCCGCAAGGTATAAAATCTTCTTGCGGTGTATGAATATTAACTCGCGATGCATGATCTTCTACGGGGCATGAATATTTTCCCGCAATGCATAAATTCCGCAAGGTATAAAATCTTCTTGCGATGTATGAATATTAACTCGCAATGCATGATCTTCCGCGATGCATGAATACTGACTCGCGATGCATGATCTTCAATGGGGCATAAATATCTTCCCGCGATATATAAATTCCTCAAGGTATAAAATCTTCTTGCGATGTATGAATATTAACTCGCGATGCATGAATATTGACTCGCGATGCATGATCTTCCGCGATGCATGAATATTGACTCTCGATGCATGATCTTCCGCGATGCATGAATATTGACTCGCGATGCATGATCTTCTGCAGGGTATGAATATCTTCCCGCAATGCATAAATTCCGCAAGGTATGAAATCTTCTTGCGATGTATAAATATCTGCGAGGCATGAAATCTTCTCGCGATGCATAAATTCAGCAAGGTATGAAGTCTTCTTGCGATGTATAAATATTGGCTTTTGATGTCATATTTGGTACCAAGTGAAGACAATGCTTCAATCGAGCAACATAGTGATCTTCAGGGTGCCCTCTGGATAATCATATCGTCTAGATCGACAATACAGTAAAATGACCCTCCAGGTAGTGTATCGTCCCGATCGGCAATAAAATAAAATGACCCCTCCGGGTAGTGTATAATATCATATCTCTACAGGAACATCGTTAATTTGGGAGAGATTTCTCCTCTCTCTCTCCTCCATATTCATCGATCAAAGGAATTTGCTGATTTCTGAGCAATATTATAAGTCTACATCCACAGAAAAATCGTTAGTTTTAAAATGAACTGATATGTATCGATTTCTTCAGTTGCCTGCTCATTGTTCTGCTATCTCCGGTTGATCTTCCTGATCTCCCAACTATTGATAGATAAGACAAAATATTTCATGCCAAAAAAAATGAAACGTGAAAGGAAAACTTTAAGAAAAATAGATTTTTGAAAAGTGGATTTTGAAAAAAGTCACTGTCAAGTGTCATGTCACGTCAGGCTTAGCGAACTTCTCTGAGCCTGATGCTTGGATATCTGATTATGCGATGGGAAGTATTCAAAGCCAATCTAGACTTGTCGATAAACCTATGTTTGAAATTTTGAGTCCATCCTCAAAATTTCTGTCCCAGTTAACGGTATCGGCTTATCTTTCAACTATTGCTAAGCAAATCGTGGAATTTTGAGATCCTCTCAAAAATTCTATCCCAGTTGCAAATATCAAAATATCTTCAGTCTTGACTTGGTGAGGATTCAGAGATATCATTGCTTGTTTTTTGCATGGCAAACTCTAGTGATCTTTGCAACAAGCTAGCTAGTTCAATAATTATCCAACTGTAACGAGGTGGATGCTCGATAATATTCCATCTGTAACGAGGTGGAGACTCGATAATATTCCAACTGTAACGAGGTGGATCACTCGATAATATTCCAACTGTAACGAGGTGGAGACTCGATAATATTCCAACTGTAACGAGGTGGATGCTCGATAATATTTCATCTGTAACGAGGTAGAGACTCGATAATATTCCAACTGTAACGAGGTGGATGCTCGATAATATTCCAACTGTAACGAGGTGGATGCTCGATAATATTCCAACTGTAACGAGGTGGATGCTCGATAATATTCCAACTGTAACGAGGTGGATGCTCGATAATATTCCAACTGTAACGAGGTGGATGCTCGATAATATTCCAACTGTAACGAGGTGGATGCTCGATAATATTCCAACTGTAACGAGGTGGATGCTCGATAATATTCCAATATAATTCAAGAATAGGAACCTGAAATGGAAAAACAAATATATGAACCACTTATGGGGTGGATCGCCCAACAAAACTATACGCAAAGTCTTTGATTGGCCAATCAAAGCACATAATCCACTTATGGGGTGGATACCCAATAAATTATAATTTTGACTCTGACAATAATCAAGAAACACGTACGCCTAAATTGCTACGCGACGAACATACTAAATTGACGTATATGCACGTCGAGACTACGATTCTCTCTTTAAAAGACAGAATTATCGAGGTGAATGACTTAATTCATTCACATGAAGATTAAAGACACTTTTGCCTTCCATGACAAACTCAACTAATTTAAGTTTGTTGTTGACGTTTCCAATTGTTAACAAAAACTTGTAACAATTCGATAACTTTGACTATCAAGAAAATGTTGCGGTCACCAACATCTTTGTGATGTGATGAACTCGTTGATTCCTTGCAACACTTCTAAGATAGTGTTACTTTTAATCATCTTCAGATCTGATATCGATTTCACATACGATACTGGCTTTACTCATACTATCACCTGCAAAGCTCGACACCAAGCGTTAGTATTGACGATGAAGTAAAGAATAAAAGTAAAGATAAATAACTAAATTAAGTTATTTGACTTATCGAGATTAGGTTTTGATGAGTCTGATTATAACTTCAATCATGACTCGTGGCTAGTGATCATCCAACACTTTGTTTCTTACAACTTTGAAAGAATCTATTAGTGTTTGGCTTCAATATTCCTGCAACATAAAAGACATTGTGTATAAATCACTTGAGGTAACGTAATAAAATGAAGAAAACTTGAGATGAAAAGTTTTCTAGTGATGCTGATGAGGCCAGGAGAGGCGTAAATGATGTCATTTTCCATGCTTTGCAATTTTGACATTGTCGTTTTGTGACTTCGTTGTTCCTGCGTTCAAAGAAAAAATTCTTAGTTTGGAAAAAACTGATTTGTGTTGGTCTTGCATCCATTCTCCTTCATGCGGTTGACTTATATGCTCGTCCTTCCTTGATAAATCAGTGTTCATGGAAATTTATTTTTATTTTTCTTTTTCTTTTTATTTTTTTTTATTTTATTATTATTATTATTTTATTTTATTTTGGGACCCTCCTCAAAAATTATGTCCCGGTCTGACATATATTTGACTCTCGTAACTTGCTTTGTTCATTCTGAGGTTGCCCATCCAAGAATTTTGAGGTCCCTCCTCAAAATTCTGTCCCAGTTTGCCTCAATAATTAACAAATAACATTTGTGGCATTTTTTTGAGATCCTAGTTGCAAACTTGATTATCGTAATTTTCTGAGATTCACCCAAATCAAACTCCGTAGCATTTTGGTCTTCTGTTTTGACTTGTTGAAGAAGTCCATCTTCAAATGAATTTTTGAGATCCTCTCAAAAATTCTGTCCCAGTTTCCTTTATAAAGTGAAAATGGAAATCTTACTGGGTATATGACCGAGCCATTGTGGCGCCTACGTATCCCGTTGAGGTAGGAATCAGGTCAAACGTAGTTCCCCACTCAAAGGTTAATCAAAAATAGAAAATTTTAATAAGAAAATGACCGAAGCCGACACAGGCCGCCTACGTATCTCATTTTTGATAATTCAGGTCAGACTTAGTTCATTACAAGGGGAGGTGTGACAAAATGGACAAATGAGATAAAATGTGCATTTTTAAAAGAAATAATATAGCTTTATAGGCAGAACTCTGGCCGACGTTGGGCATACATCTTTCCAACCATTCGATGACGAATATTTTCAGATGATTCTGTTCAAAGATATTTGGAAAGGCTTAATCAATATTGATCAAATTGTTGTTGATCATGTTTTGAATCTTGTGCTTGAGGGTTGAACAATTCTCTGTGTCGTGTCCAACAGCTCCAGAATGATAAGCACATCTGTGGTCAGCTCTGTAAAATTTCCCCAAAGGATTAGCTGATCTTCCTTCTATAGGATAGAGCATACCCATTGCTTTCAACCTTTCATAAAGTTGAGTTTGAGATTCCCTTAATGGTGTAAATACCTTAGGAGCCTTCCTAAAGTTTGGACGGGAAAATTTTTCCTGATTGACATTATGATTTTGATATTTCCTTTGGGAAGCTGACTGCATATGGGTAGCCGTGACCATACCTACCTCCTCTGTTTTTCCTTTTGATGTATCCATATCACTAATTCTGGTATATTTTCCATTAGATCGCAATGCGGTAAGGTTGGTGACCTTTCCAGTCTTGAAACCATCTTCCAAAGCTTCTCCCACTTTGACGATCTCGACAAATTTTTGTCCCATCATACATAACATTCTTTCATAGTACTCAGGCTTTTGAATTCGAATGAACATTTCAGTGATCTCACGTTCGGACATGGGAGGTTGAACTTTTGCGGCCTCTTTTCTCCAACGAAGAGCGTACTCTCGATAAATTTCTATAGACTTCTGTTTGATCTTCTCCAAGTAGTAGCGATCTGGGGCAGCTTCTACATTATGTCCGAATCTTTCCATGAAATCCTTTGCGAGTGCATTCCAACTTTTCCATTGTTTCAGTTCTTGTGACGTAAGCCACTCCAAAGCTTCTCCACTTAGACTTCGACTGAAGAGACGCATCAACAATGCTTCATTTTTGCCAACTCCCACAAGTTGATCACAATAAATCTTTAGATGTGCTAAAGGATTTCCAGTTCCATTAAAAGTGACAAATTTTGGCACTTTAAATCCTTCTGGAAGATCCAAATTCGGATGAATGCATAAATTTTCATAATTCAGCCCCATCTCTTCTGAAGCGTAATCAAATTCTTTTATCACTTTCGCAATCTCCTCCTTCATGATCTGCTTAGTCTTTTCCTCTTTTGCCCTCCACTCCTTCTCCTTCTCTTCGTAGTGGTTAAGTTCGGAATATGAAGTATAGTGAAGATGTGGTTTGGTTCGAACTGGGATATTAAAAGTGACTTTCGAAGGTAAGGGTTGAGAGTTTTGTGGATTTTGAGTGTCTATAGAAGGGGTTTGATACATGAAAGGGGGTGTTTGATAATTGTTGATGTTTGAGCTCTGAAATGGAGGGAGTATTTGAGAGTTATTTGAGTTTTGATTTTGAAGAGGAGGAAAAACTTGAGGATTGGTATTCAGGTTCTGAAAAGGATGCAGTGCTTGATATGAAGTGCTGGCGTGATAAAGATTTGACGTGGTTAGGTCAATGGTAGTAGGATTTTGAGTAGGGTTGGAGGGTGGATTATTTAGGACATGTTCCGAATTTGAAGTCAAAGAAGGAAAATGGAGTGGAATCCTTCCATTGCCTAGAGTGTTGACATTGAGAGTCGGAATTGACATATCTTGTTTTTTCTGGAGCTCAACCCTCAACTCAGTAATCTGTTGCATCAACTGTGCAATTAACTCATTTTGTTCAACGACAGGCGGTTGAACTATAGCAACTTCAGTCAGGCTGGTATTCTCATTATTCTCAGTCATTTTTCTTCTTTCTTTCAATAAATTTCGATTGGGAAAGTAATCTTTGAAAACTTTAAATGTTCAACAACTAATCAACACAAATCAGTTTCGAGTACCTGACAAAGAAAAATAACTCAAACAACAAATATGTTAGTTTGTGTAGGTAGTAGGTAATACAAGATATCACACAAAGCTGTAAGCACACAAAAGTCGCTTCATTTGAATAAAGACTAACCCACAAAAAAAAATTATTAGATAGACAGAAATTTGTCTCTCCGATTTTTAGCTTTGTGAGTCAAAAATATCGACCTGAGTCAGGACAAAGTCGATTGATTCTTCTGGTTTTTGATTGAAATGCAACTCTAATTCTTTGTAAGAGTTGAAAAGATGAAATTTCTCAGAATGGGGACCGAACCTTGAAAGGCTGCCTACGTATCTCACAAAAGAGAATTCAGGTCCTACGTAGTTCGACCCATTCTTGAATATTTTTTTCTTCTTTTTTGGTATGAGAGAGTACTTTTTGAAAAATAAAGTTTGAATTTATTGGGAGACTAAAGACTCGAAGAGTATTTGGACGTACTTTAGATAGTGATTTGATATTTATGCTTAAGGAGTTCTAGAAAATATTTTTCGAGAATGAGTAGGCTAGAATATCTCCAAATGAAGCAACATAATCATACAAACAATTATAACACATAAACAGTTATTGCGCGTTCTAAACAGATATGTGACCCTTTTATGCCAAGGGTAGGCCTAACGATTTGAAGGATGTATATGTCATTTGAAACATTCCATTGTCCCAAAACCCAAATTTATACAAATTTATGAATAAAACTTAAATGGGGATACATAATTGGGGAAAACGGGATACAAAATAATCAGTCCCACGCAGGGGTACAATTCTGAACTATGCTTCCATAGAAGGTCCTTCCCTCTTCATTTCTTCTCCTCTCCGGGTTCCCACATCTTAGACTAGTAACTTATGAGCTCTATCTTTTTCTTTTTTTTTTGAATAAGCTACAATCTACTCCCAATCCTAAGGACAATGATTTTTTCAGATGATGTATATATCCTTCAAATTTAAACAAATAAATATGATCGTCTGTTCAGGCCGTAGGCCCTTTTGGACTCAAGGTGGTCTATCTAATGAGCCCAACACGCCTTAGGCGTTGGGTCATCTTAGTTCAATGCTTATATTTGAATTTGGTTTTGCTCTATCTTAGGCTCACTAGAATAATTTTCAAGTTGACGGTTACCCGAGTCGGACAAACAACGGGGTGAAGCTACCAAACGACGTCGGATGACCGCATTC